>CM067904.1:11425832-11450380 GCA_034621355.1 Mycalesis mineus
ATTTGTTGATTATCAATAAAAAAATTTTAACAAAAAATGAAAAACGCCTTCAAAACGCACTAAAAAGTAAAAAATAACTACGTCATTTACTTACTTTAATTTACTTAACCACATCTATGAAGTCGGTGCCATCCAAGTTTAGGTAAAGACTTTAAAGTAGAAAGCTCGGGTGGCACCGACTTCATAGACATGATTAAGTAAATTAAAGTAAGTAAATGACGTAGTTATTTTTTACTTTTTAGTGCGTTTTGAAGGCGTTTTTCATTTTTTGTTAAAATTTTTTTATTTCATACTTTTTAGTGCTTTATCAACGACGAACATACTAATAAACCTACTCGAACTAAACCATAAGTACCAATATTCACTACCTACTTATAACATTCCGACGCCCCTGCAAAAGTGAATATAAAGTTTAAAGAGTTTCCTCGAGTTTTCGTAGATCATTGGATCATGACTTAGTAAACATTAAACTAACTGGAAACTATACCCTTTCAAACTTCTTATTGAGACATAAATTAATCGAGCCCAATCACAAAGTAGCTACTGTAAACCGTTAAATAGCTCCCTCAACTGTCCTTCTTCTTCATCGCCAGACCCTCAATGACAGTCACAGCCCATCTAAATGTAAAGTTCTCATTGAAACAAATTAATCGAGCCCAAACACAAGGTAGCTACTGTAAAACGTTACGGAGCTCCCTTAACTGTACGTCGTCTTCATCACCAGACCCTCAATAACAGTCACAGCCCATCTAAATGTAAAGTTTTCATTGAGACAAATTAATCGAGCCCAAACACAAGGTAGCTACTGTAAACCGTTAAAGAGCTCCCTCAACTGTCCCTTGTCTTCATCGCCAGACTCTTAATGACAGTCACAGCCCATCTTAATATAAAGTTCTCATTGACACAAATTAATCGACCCCAAACACAAGGTTGCTACTGTAAACCGTTAAAGAGCTCCCTCAGCTGTCCCTCGTCTTCATCGCCAGACCCTTAATGACAGTCACAGCCCATCTAAATGTAAAGTTCTCATTGAAACAAATTAATCGAGCCCAAACACAAGGTAGCTACTGTAAAACGTTACGGAGCTCCCTTAACTGTACGTCTTCTTCATCACCAGACCCTCAATGACAGTCACAGCCCATCTAAATGTAAAGTTCTCATTGAGACAAATTAATCGAGCCCAAACACAAGGTAGCTACTGTAAACCGTTAAAGAGCTCCCTCAGCTGTCCCTCGTCTTCATCGCCAGACCCTTAATGACAGTCACAGCCCATCTAAATGTAAAGTTCTCATTGAAACAAATTAATCGAGCCCAAACACAAGGTAGCTACTGTAAAACGTTACGGAGCTCCCTTAACTGTACGTCGTCTTCATCACCAGACCCTCAATGACAGTCACAGCCCATCTAAATGTAAAGTTCTCATTGAGACAAATTAATCGAGCCCAAACACAAGGTAGCTACTGTAAAACGTTACGGAGTTCTCTTATATATAGATCGGCTCCATCATCAGATCGACTCCAGACCTTCATCAAATTGTAGTGCTTTTAAATACTTACCGGAAAAATTAACAAACGTACTTGTTGTCCCTACAATTTTTGAAAGTTCCCCTCGTTTTCTCCAGGATCCCATCATCAGATCCTGGTTTTCTTATCATGGTACCACCACCGGATTATCTTCTTTTCAACAAAAAAAGAATTATCAAAATCGGTTCATAAACGACGAAGTTATGCGCGAACACACATAAAAAAAAAAAAAAAAAAAAAAAAAAAAAATATATACGGTCGAATTGAGAAACGCCTTTTTTTTTGAAGTCGTTTAAAAATATTGATACTATGTTTCATAGTAAGCGTCGACATCGAATTCACATTCGATGTTTACAATTCTTATTTTTACTTACAATCTGTACCCGCATTTGCCTGTGCCCCACCCTTAGCACAGTGACCAAGGAAACCACAGAAACCTGGCCAGAGTACAGTCGGCACGGGAGCGAGCCTTGGAAGTCGCAGAAAAACGGCGACTGCCAGGGCTCGAACCCACGCCTGAGCGACTGTTGTACGGGCAGTTTAGCACTTAAACCGCTCGGCCACACAGTCGCTAGTAATTTATTTATTAGTGAGAATAAAATAATTATTTAATAAATATTATAAATACGGGGAATCAGAGTTCAATTTCGGAGAGGGAGCCTGAGAAATGGCTACCAGAACCAAGGAAGGCCGCAGGCGCGCAGATTACCCACGGAGAGTTACATACTGACATACTGACAAACTGACATACAAGTGAAGCTAATAAAAAGCGTGTAAAAATAAAGTTTGAAGAGTTTCCTCGAGTTTTCGTAGATCTCATCATCAGATCATGACTTAGTTAACATTAAACCAACTGGAATCTTTCAAACTTCTCATTGAGACATATTAATCGAGCCCAATCACAAGGTAGCTACTGTAAACCGTTAAAGAGCTCCCTCAGCTGTCCTTCTTCTTCATCGCCAGACCCTCAATGACAGTCACAGCCCATCTAGATGTAAAGTTCTCATTGAGACAAATTAATCGAGCCCAAACACAAGGTAGCTACTGTAAACCGTTAAAGAGCTCCCTCAGCTGTCCTTCTTCTTCATCGCCAGACCCTCAATGACAGTCACAGCCCATCTAGATGTAAAGTTCTCATTGAGACAAATTAATCGAGCCCAAACACAAGGTAGCTACTGTAAACCGTTAAAGAGCTCCCTTAACTGTCCTTCGTTTTCATCTGCAGACCTTCAATGACAGTCACAGTCCATCTAAATGTAAATTTCTCATCGAGACAAATTAATCAAGCCCAAACACACGGTAGCTACTGTAAGCTGTTACGGAGCTCCCTTAACTGTACTTTGTCTTCATCACCAGACCCTCAATGACAGTCACAGCCCATCTAAATGTAAAGTTCTTATCAAAACAAATTAATCGAGCCCAAACACAAGGTAAATACAGTAAATCGTCAAGGAATTCCCTTATATGTAGATCGGCTTCATCATCAGATCGACTCCAGACCTTCATCGAATTGTAGTGCTTTTAAATACTTATCGGGAAAACTAACAAACGTACTTGTTGTCCCTACAATTTTTGAAAGTTCCCCTCGGTTTCTCCAGGATCCCATCATCAGATCCTGGTTTCCTTGTCATGGTACCACCACCGGACTATCTACTTTCCAACAAAAAAAGAATTATCAAAATCGGTTCATAAACGACGAAGTTATGCGCGAACACACATACAAGTTACATACTGACATACTGACAAACTGACATACAAGTGAAGCTAATAAAAAGCGTGTAAATAAAAATTTTTTAACAAAAAATGAAAACGCCTTCAAAACGCACTAAAAAGTAAAAAATAACTAAGTCATTTACTTACTTTAATTTACTTAATCACATCTATGAAGTCGGTGCCATCCAAGTTTAGGTAAAGTCTTCAAAGTAGAAAGCTCGGGTGGCACCGACTTCATAGATGTTATTAAGTAAATTAAAGTAAGTAAATGACTTAGTTATTTTTTACTTTTTAGTGCGTTTTGAAGGCGTTTTCATTTTTTGTTAAAAAATTTTTATTTCATACTTTTTAGTGATTTATCAACAACGAAAATACTAAAGAACCTACTCGAACTAAACCATAAGTACCAATATTCACTAGCTAGTTATAACATTCCAACATCCCTACAAATGTGCCTATAAAGTTTAAAGAGTTTCCTCGAGTTTTCGTAGATCTCATCATCAGATCATGACTTAGTTAACATTAAACCAACTGGAATCTTCCTTACAAACTTCTCATTGAGACATATTAATCGAGCCCAATCACAAGGTAGCTACTGTAAACCGTTAAAGAGCTCCCTCAGCTGTCCTTCTTCTTCATCACCAGAACCCTCAATGACAGTCACAGCCCATCTAAATGTAAAGTTCTCATTGAGACAAATTAATCGAACCCAAACACAAGGTAGTTACTGTAAACCGTTAAATAGCTCCCTCAGCTGTCCTCCGTCTTCATCGCCAGACCCTTGATGACAGTCACAGCCCATCTAAATGTAAAGTTCTCATTGAGACATATTAATCGAGCCCAAACACAAGGTAGCTACTGTAAAACGTTACGGAGCTCCCTTAATTGTACTTCGTCTTCATCACCAGACCCTCAATGACAGTCACAGTCCATCTAAATGTAAATTTCTCAACGAGACAAATTAATCAAGCCCAAACACAAGGTAGCTACTGTAAGCCGTTACGGAGCTCCCTTAACTGTACTTCGTCTTCATCACCAGACCCTCAATGACAGTCACAGTCCATCTAAGTGTAACTTTCTCATCGAGACAAATTAATCAAGCCCAAACACAAGGTAGCTACTGTAAGCCGTTACGGAGCTCCCTTAACTGTACTTTGTCTTCATCACCAGACCCTCAATGACAGTCACAGTACATCTAAATGTAAAGTGCTTATCAAGACAAATTAATCGAGACCAAACACAAGGTAAATGCAGTAAATCGTCAAGGAGTTCTCTTATATGTAGATCGGCTCCATCATCAGATCCACTCCAGACCTTCATCAAATTGTAGTGCTTTTAAATACTTATCGGAAAAATTAACAAACATATTTGTTGTCCCTACAATTTTTGAAAGTTCCCCTCGGTTTCTCCAGGATTCCATCATCAGATCCTGGTTTCCTGATCATGGTACCACCACCGGACTATCTACTTTCCAACAAAAAAAAAATTATGAAAATCGGTTCATAAATGACGAAGTTATGCGCGAACACACATAAAAAAAAAAAAAAAAAAAAAAAAAAAAAAAATATATACGGTCGAATTGAGAAACGCCTTTTTTTTTGAAGTCGTTTAAAAAGACGTACCGTCAAGCGATTTAGCGTTCCGGTACGGTATCGTGTAGAAACTAAAGGAATGTAGATTTCATGCTATTTCTAACAAGTTAGCCCGCTTCCATCTTAGTTTACATTAACTAACTTGTAATGAATCAAAATAATAATAGATATCGTGGGTTCACGCTTTACAAAAACACTAGGGGTATGGTAGACAAGACAGCGTGGAGTTGAGCTCAATCATTAAACTGTTTAAACAAAAGAAAAATAGATAAACTAGGTACCTATCTGAGATGATTGTGGGTATGTGTGTTTTTAAGATATTGTTAAATTGGTTAATATATATGTCGAAGGAATTAGACTAGAGACTTAGAATAGATTGTTGTAATATTGTAATAGATGTAATTGTTTATGGAAATGTTACCGTCTGTGGATGTAATTATTTTTGGTATGTCACGAGTTTTTGTATGAAAGTAATCGAAATAGAACTAATTGTTAATCATTTAATGAGAGATATGAGATAGGTGCTTACTTAAAACTTTAACACAAAGTTAAATTCATTCATTTGATTTGATAAATGAATGAATGATTGATTTGTTTTAATACTCCAACCAATAAAAGAGTCGGGCGCCAAAGTCCTAGTAGAGTATTTACACCATCTTGAGGGGAATAAAGGAGTTGGGTAGTTAGTTTGTGTCTGGAGTGTGGTGAGGATATTTGGTCGAGTTGGACCAGTGTAAAAGTGTTGTAAGTAAGATGGGTGTAAATAAACTACTGTTCTGAATCTTTATAATACGTCAGGAATTATAAAAATCAATTTCATGTATCAAAACATTGTGAACTTGCAATATATCTGTTCGTGAAGACAAAGTCTTTGTAACCCTAGAAAACGCCCAAGAGATTAAAAACCACCAAAGATGATGTCAAGGAGAATGGTGATACTCCGATATATATATTAACCTATATCACAATATAATTTTGCTGTGCAGGACCAACACGACTTATTCATTTTTAAAAAATGAGTTAAAATGAAGTAGAGCAAACTGCTAAGAACAGGAAACATACCTTTGCACTAAAAACCTGGTATAATCGTAATATCACGTTTTTTAAGAAAAGCAGGAGCACTTCACTCGTGTTAAACTAACAAGTCGCGTTGTCGAAGTCATGCGCCACACCAAAAGAGACAAAGAGACAATTTGATAAAGCCAGCTTTAGACATTATGCTTTCTTCTTTATCACGAAGTACTATATCTCAATATTCTTCTAGTCTTAAAAGTTGGTGGACATAATATTGCCGTCAAAACAACTGTGACTTTTATAAAGTCAGTGTTACATCATTACTAGAGTTTCTCACAAGTCAAGCGATTTTTTAAAGGTATTTTTAAACGTAATTCGGTTTTCCCGCGGTACAATGTTACGTGGGACCCCTGTATTGTTTTGGATTATTTGGCAAATTTTTCAAATGTTGAAAGCTTTGAAGTGTTAAGCAAAAAATTGGTTATGCTATTGGCTCTCGCCACTGGGCAAAGGACACAAACTTTATCATTTATTAAAGTTTCAAACATAAAAAAATACAACGATAGAATAGTTAATAACATAACAGATTTGATTAAAACTTCTGGAATTGGTCGAGCCCAACCCATTTTAAATCTTCCATATTTTTTTCATAAGCCATGTATTTGCCCAGCTACCACCTTAGAAGTATATTTAGATTCATCTTCTTCTTTTAGACATAGAGACGAAGATCGCTTAATGTTAACTTATAAAAAACCTTATAGGGCTGCTTCATCACAGACTTTATGACGCTGGATCAAGCAGACCCTTCAAGAGAGTGGTATCGACACTTCTTTATTTAGTGCTCACAGTACAAGGCACGCATCCACTTCTGCAGCTTTTCGTGCTGGCAGAAGTGTCGATGTCATTAGAAAAACAACTGGTTGGTCTAATCGATCCGCAGTTTTTGCCAATTTTTACAACAGACCGATTATAGATTCGAATCGCAATCTGTTAAATTTATAGATCACTAATTATTCAAATTAGAAATGACAGGATTAAGTTATGGTATTATTAAAATAAAGTTTTGTTTTTTTATTAAGAATTAAGTATGTTTTTGTTATTGTATTAAGAATTAAGTTTGTTGTTAGTTAAATCATAGGAAACTGTATGGTGTATTTTGATTAAAGTATCTTAAATATGTTGTGTTAGTCATTTATTCGTACCGCAACATTGAAATTAATCTGGACCTCTAAACATCTACATGGTCAATATAAATCTTGGAGACGAAGTCAAGATAATCAAGATCGAACTTCACTTAATTTTGACACTTAATTCGTTTGATCATTGAATTTTGGCATAGGTTCAAAGTCTTTGTTCTAAGTCCGTTAGACAAAAATTTTCAAGATCGATTCAGCTTATTCTAATAATGCCATTAGGCATGGCTGGCTATATTAAACGGCGTGAAAGCGTTCATATCGTTTAAAGTGAGATTGATAATTTTGGCGTAGATCCAAAGTCTTTGTTCTAAGTCCGTTAGACAAAACTTTTCAAGATCAATCGATTATTCTAATAATGCCATTAGGCATGGCTGGCTATATTAAACGGCGTGAAAGCGTACATATCGTATAAAGTGAGATTGATAATTTTGGCATAGATCCAAAGTCTTTGTTCTAAGTCCGTTAGACAAAAATTTTCAAGATTGATTCAGCTTATTCTAATAATGCCATTAGGCATGGCTGGCTATATTAAACGGCGTGAAAGCGTTCATATCGTTTAAAATGAGATTGATAATTTTGGCATAGATCCAAAGTCCTTGTTCTAAGTCGGTTAGACAAAAATTTTCAAGATCAATCGATTATTCTAATAATGCCATTAGGCATGGCTGGCAATATTAAACGGCGTGAAAGCGTACATATCGCATAAAGTGAGATTGATAATTTTGGCATAGATCCAAAGTCTTTGTTCTAAGTCCGTTAGACAAAAATTTTCAAGATCGATTCAGCTTATTCTAATAATGCCAATAGACATGGCTGGCTATATTAAATGGCGTGAAAGCGTTCATATCGTTTAAAGTGAGGTTGATAATTTTGGCATAGATCGAAAGTCTTTGTTCTAAGTTCGTTAGACAAAAATTTTCAAGATCGATTCAGCTTATTCTAATAATGCCAATAGACATGGCTGGCTATATTAAATGGCGTGAAAGCGTTCATATCGTTTAAAGTGAGGTTGATAATTTTGGCATAGATCGAAAGTCCGTGTTCTAAGTCGGTTAGACAAAAATTTTCTAGATCGATTCCGCTTATTCTAATAATGCCAATAGGCATGGCTGGCTATATTAAACGGCGTGAAAGCGTTCATATCGTTTAAAGTGAGGTTGATAATTTTGGCATAGATCGAAAGTCTTTGGTCTAAGTCCGTTAGACAAAAATCATCAAGATCGATTCAGCTTATTCTAATAATCCCATTAGGCATGGCTGGCTGGCTATATTTAACGGCGTGAAAGCGTACATATCGTTTAAAGTGAGATTGATAATTTTGGCATAGATCCAAAGTCTTTTTTCTAAGTCAAAAATTTTAGACAAAAATTTTCAGGATCGATTCAGCTCATTCTAATAATACCATTAGGCATGGCTGGCTATATTAAACGGCGTGAAAGCGTTCATATCGTTTAAAGTGAGATTGATAATTTTGGCATGGATGGAAAGTCTTTGTTCTAAGTCCGTTAGACAAAAATTTTCTAGATCGATTCCGCTTATTCTAATAATGCCAATAGGCATGGCTGGCTATATTAAACGGCGTGAAAGCGTACATATCGTTTAAAGTGAGATTGATAATTTTGGCATAGTTTCAAAGTCTTTGTTCTAAGTCCGTTAGACAAAAATTATCAAGATCGATTCAGCTTATTCTAATAATGCCATTAGGCATGGCTGGCTATATTAAACGGCGTGAAAGCGTTCATATCGTTTAAAGTGAGATTGATAATTTTGGCATAGATCCAAAGTCCTTGTTCTAAGTCGGTTAGACAAAAATTTTCTAGATCGATTCCGCTTATTCTAATAATGCCAATAGGCATGGCTGGCTATATTAAACGGCGTGAAAGCGTACATATCGTTTAAAGTGAGATTAATAAATTTGGTATAGATCCAAAGTCTTTGTTCTAAGTCCGTTAGACAAAAATCATCAAGATCGATTCAGCTTATTCTAATAATGCCAATAGGCATGGCTGGCTATATTTAACGGCGTGAAAGCGTACATATCGTTTAAAGTGAGATTGATAATTTTGGCATAGATCCAAAGTCTTTGTTCTAAGTCCGTTAGACAAAAATTTTCAAAATCGATTCAGCTTATTCTAATAATCCCATTAGGCATGGCTGGCTGGCTATATTTAACGGCGTGAAAGCGTTCATATCGTTTAAAATGAGATTGATAATTTTGGCATAGATCCAAAGTCTTTGTTCTAAGTCCGTTAGACAAAAATCATCAAGATCGATTCAGCTTATTCTAATAATGCCAATAGGCATGGCTGGCTATATTTAACGGCGTGAAAGCGTACATATCGTTTAAAGTGAGATTGATAATTTTGGCATAGATCCAAAGTCTTTGTTCTAAGTCCGTTAGACAAAAATTTTCAAGATCGATTCAGCTTATTCTAATAATCCCATTAGGCATGGCTGGCTGGCTATATTTAACGGCGTGAAAGCGTACATATCGTTTAAAATGAGATTGATAATTTTGGCATAGATCCAAAGTCTTTGTTCTAAGTCCGTTAGACAAAAATTTTCAAGATAGATTCAGCTTATACTAATAATGCCATTAGGCATGGCTGGTAATATTAAACGGCGTGAAAGCGTACATATCGTTTAAAGTGAGATTGATAAATTTTCAAGATCGATTCAGCTTCTATCGATTGCCATAACAATTTCTATCAAATTTAAAATTTTGGCTACAATAGGTTACATTTTTATATCTACATTTAAACTACATAATAATAATTTTATTCTAAAACTATTCAACAATTTAAGACATAATAATTAGATTCTATAACTGTTTAACAATTTAAAATATAATATATTAATTTGATTAAATATTAATTTGAGAAATAAGATATTGGCTAGAGCGACGAAGGTCAGTGTAGCCGGGCACAGTTTTGGCTTTTGCCAGGGACAGAACAGTATAATTTTTACGCTAGTTAATTTGCATATTCCATAATATGTAAAAAACTATGCGTCTTTATCCATTGCTCTGTTTCTGGCAATAACTACCCTTGCTACTCCGCCTGCGTAATTCAGCAGCGCCTCGCGGGAAGAGGCTTCACTCAAAAGAGAGGGCACTGAGCCCCTGCACAGCCTCGAGCGCAGCTCCTGCTGCAGATCCTCTCGGGCCGCGTCATGCTGAGGACAGTCCATCAGAAGATGCAATATCGATTCTGATGCACTGTCGTCGCAGACGCATCCCGGATTCTGCTTGCGCTTGAATCTGTGCAGGTACTCAGCAAAACCTCCATGACCCGTCAGCACCTGGGTGAGCACCGAATTGAGGTCGATGTTTTTGACCACTTTGCGGGCAAAACGCACATCCGGCAAAAAGACCTTTGTTGTGGCTGACCTTGACGAACGAGACCGGACACCGGTCATAGTCCGGTTTCTTTTTAAGTCCCAATGCCGCTTCTCTCGCGAGCTCATCGGCTCTTTCATTTCCACCCAACCCCGCGTGCGCTTTCACCCAGAACAGGGAAACTTCCTTGTTCTGGGTGTGACATACTTTTAAGTTGTCGCGGATGTTAAACACGAGGGGGTGGACGGAATTCCGCCCGACCACCGACTCAAGCGAAGATCTCGAGTCGGTGTATATGCCGATGGAGGATTCTGGACGTCTCGTCGCGAGTGAAACGGCTCTGTCCAGGGCCAAAAGCTCAGCTTGATAGACCGAGCAGTGCGCACCCAGCCTTAGCTTGACGGCTTTGGTTTCGGCCTCATGATTCCATATGGAGATCGAAGCCCCCACTTTGCCGTCAATTTTGCTACCATCGGTAAAGATGCGCACTGCTTGAGCGTTGTTATTCTCAAGGTCTTCTCGGCCCATCAAGCTGGTAAACCGCAAGCTAAGCCTCTCCGCCGGATGCGGTCCCGCACAGTACGGTACTCTCCCCTCCATCTCTCTGTCGCCCAGTACTTGCTGTGACACTCCTCTTTTGGCCTCGTACAGGGACGAGACCTCTCGGATTCGAAGATCCAAGGGGAGTATCCCAGCAAGCACCATCGCGGCGTTTAGAGAGACGGAGCGGTACGACTTAGTCATTTTTTGAGCGAAACCCCTTTGAAGCGCGCTCAGGCGCTTTCGCACCCCGAGTTTTGTGGCAGCAGGTGCCCAGGCACAGGCAGCGTACAGGACTATTGTAGCGTAGCGTATATCCACTACAGCGGTATAAATAGTCTTTATAACCTGGGGGTGGAGTCCCCAGCTCACCTTTGCGGCTCTCGATAGCTGCTTATACAGTCCTTTAACCCTCATGCAAGTATTTTTATATTCCTCAGTGCTCTTTTGTGGCATAAAGCCGTACTGACAAGTACTAATACCTGGTAATATGTGCCATTTTATTCTATTTATTAGCATTTTTTCTAGGATTTTACCTAGATCCGGAAGGAGTCCAATTGGTCGGTATGCTTTGGGAATTGTGTATTCCTCTTTTCCGGGTTTTCTTAGCACTACGACCGTTGCTTCCTTCCATGTTTTTGGAAATGCTCCAAGCTGCAGACATTTATTCGTGAGGGTGAGAAATGTCTCGGGATCCTGTTTGATTGCATTCAGGCAGATGTCTGGAGTAAGCCCATCCGCACCTGGGGCCTTTTTAGGGTTAAAGCTCTTAGCAGCACCAAGAAGCTCAAGTATGGTGAAGGGTGGATCAGGATTTTCTTCTTGTTCCCAATTATTTACTTTTTGTGCTGCTTCTCTCATCTGCCTGTGGTCTACGTTATCATCAACTGTAGTATCCCCGGGGTAGAAAGTTTCCGCGAGCCATTCTGCCGATTCCTTTGGACTAAGAATCTTTTTTCATAAGCGGTAGATCTTCCACCCTTTTTGCTGTCCTACTCAGTACTCTATAAATTCCCTCCCAGAGTCCTTCTCTGTCCTGTCTTTCACAGAACTCTTTCCAGCTAGTGATCTGGGCTTTTTTGACTGATATTTCATACTTGTTTTTTATTTCCAGGTATTCGTCAACAACCTTGGCTCTTCTGACTGATGCGGCGCACCGTATTCGACGTTTCTTAGTGAGGACCTCTTTCTTCAGCGCGGCGAGTTCTTCATTCCACCAAGGTAAGTTAAGTTTTTCATTTCTTTTCTTTTTTGGAATAGTTTGTGTGCATGCTTTTATGATAGTGTTTGTGTAATTTTCTATTTTATTATTTAATTCTATTTCATCACTAATTTCATCTATTTCTGTTTTGTTCAATTTCGCTTCGGCCATAAATTGAGCGAGTTTCTCATGAAATTCGTTCCAATTTGCCTTTTTTGTGTTAAAGATTCTTGTTGTTCTACTTATTGTTATGCCTCTATCTTTTTTAAGTCTAATTTTAAATTTTAGTGTGTTATGATCGGAACTCGTTACACTGTCGTCCACCTCCCAGTCGTCCACATGTGGTAGCATTTCAATAGAGCAGGTTGTTATATCAATACAGCTAGAGTACACTTTATTGCCCCTGGTAGTGTCATAGGTTGGAGTATGACCCTGGTTAAGTATCTGTAAATCCAGTTCGTCGAGTGCGCGGGCCATAATTTCCCCCCTTCTGTCAGTAAATGAACTTCCCCACCAGGTGTTTTTTGCATTTGCATCACCGCTCACTATGATGTAACGTGTTCCAAGTCGGTCCGCAGCCTTTCTTAGATGTTCCAAGTACGGGTCGATGGGTTCAGTCGGTTCTAAGTAAAAAGATATTACTCCCATCTCCCAGGCGCTCGTTTTAATTTTTACCGCTATTACATTACTGGTGGTGATTTCTAAGTTTGGTGTTACTATCAAATCTTTGTCAAATACAGCGATTGCGGCCTTGACTACTTTGCCTTCTCCCGTGTAGGCATTTTGATAGATGCGTACCCCCGTGTAGTCTCGCATCTTACCAATACCACCCACATATGGCTCCTGTAGCAACGCGAAGGCTACCTTTCTCTTTTCAGCTTCGAGCATTATTTCCATAGTAGCAAGTTCCTTGCGCTGTAGGTTTGCTTAAAACACCTGGTAGGAGTTTATACCGCCCGGACTGTCTGCAATTAAAGTTCTGCCCTGGACAACTTTAGCAGTAGGCTATTGTCGCTCTGGCTATAGTTTCCCACTTTCTTTGCACTGCGCATTCCGGGGAAAATGCGTTGTGGTTTGTCGTAATTATTCCAGCTCGTTTGCAGTTGCAACAGGAGGGTTCATCCCCAGCAAGCCATTTGGGACACTCTGCTTTCAGGTGCTCTTCTCCACAATGACTACATTTAGCAAGCGACTCCTTACAGAACTTTCTGGAATGTCCATAGCCTAGGCACATCGTACACTGTATGAGCGGGGATTGATCTTCCACTCTTATCTTTTGCAGGTCAATGTGCACTGCGCCGGTTGTTGTCATGCATGTCCAGATTTTGGGGGATACTCTCAGAACTATATGGCAAGTGAGAGGATTTCTAGTCTTTTTTCTATATCTAACTTCCATTCTGTAGTCTTCCTCACACAGATCTTTCAGTATACCCCGGTTCTGATTTTTTAATGCTTTAAGAACGTCTTCATCGGTGTTGTAGTTAAGGACGTTTTTCAAAATTACCAGTGGGTCTTTATTTTGAATTTCTTCTATTGAGAGTTGGTCACTTGCTTTTCTTAATCTGTTGACGAGTTTTTCTCTCTCTTCCTTCGTTCCGCACCCTACAATAACCTTCCTGTCTTTTGCCTTCCTAACTTTATCTACTTTAACGTCTCCATCCCTTGCGTTAATGGCTACTCTTACTTTATTTAGTACCTCCTCGCCGGTTTCTTCCGTATTTTTGGATGTAACTATTACAGAATGCAAGACGTCTGGCTCAGTAGGCCGTATCCTTGCCACACCTGCCGCCACATTTGCATATGTTTTAGTTATATCCTGCATCTTCTGCCATTTTTCTAGTTGGACCTTCAAGTTTGTCATTTTTTCAGTGTTTTCCTTAATGAGGTTGCTGTGTTCTTCCAGCTTTCTGACTAATTCTATATCCACTCCTTTCTCTTTTCCTTCTGGAACCTCTTTGAATTCCCTTCTTTCGGCCTCGTCAATGCTCACCAATGAAGAAGGATGGAGCTTCGTTGTGTCGGCCTCCTTTACTAATTGATAAAGTCTTTCGACAGCTTGAATTACATCCAGTTTTATTTCCGTCTTCAGGTTTCTAGAGTTATTAATTTGAACCTTGGCCTTTACCAAACAGGCTTTAGCCTCCATTATTCGGGGTGATAGTCGCTGGGAGGCTGTAGTACCTGAGCTGGCTGCGGCTGAGGATGACTTTGCTTTTTGTGAAGCTGGTTTTTCACGGTTTGATGTTTTTGCTGTCACTTTTCCTGCCGAGACCGGAGAGCTAGATCTAGATGCAGAGCGCCTCTTTTCCCACTCTCCTATCCTAACAGCTGCCTGCCTGCTTTGCGTCAGTATTTGCGAACTGTTTATCGCCGCAGGGTGAGCCTCCTGTGTCAGCGTCACCGGGCAATTGGCTTCTTCAGTCACAGGGAACCCAATCTGAGACCTTTGGGTTCCTGCGCATGTCTGGGTTTCCTTGGCATCGTGGGACACCTGGGTCGCTAGAAGGCTGTCTTCATCTTCCGACGGGGGGGTTCTAGTAGGCGTTTTGTGACTTCGGGAGGCTTTAACGGGGGTCCTCAGTCCGAACATGGTGCTGGGGCGCAAAGAGCCGTTTGGATTTGGAGGTGTATAAAGTGTAAAGCGGTATTTGAGAAGTATATAGGTAAATAGGTGTAAAGGGCCACTTAAGTTGGAAGGAATAAATAAACAATTATTTAAAACTAGAACAACAATATAAATAAACAACTTGGTTGGGAGGTGTAAATTTCTCCCACCGTCAATAAATACAAGTAACTTATTAAAGCTAAATTTAAAAACTAACCTAGCAATTAAAATACTTAGCCTAATAGTTGGAAGGTGTAAAGGCCTTCCAACAGTCAACAATAATTAAAGCTAAGGTCGCTGGGAGGTGAAAAGCCCCCCAACGGTCAGTGGTAGTTTACCGGAAAGTGTAAAGAGCTTTCCGATAGTCACTTATATTTTTTATTTGTAATATAAGTATTTAAGTCCGTTCGAGTAGAAAGAGCCCTAACTTGGAAATCTTTACACCAGGGGTGTAGGTTATCAATGAGTTAGTATGGGAAACAATTAATTAATATTTCTTAATTTCTTATTTTGGGAGGTGTAAAGTGCCTCCCAATTGTCCAATATTTTGTTCTGGTCGTTGAAGTTGGTTTGGGTTGGGTTGGGTCGGGTCGGGTCGGGTCGGGTCGGGTCGGTTCGGTTCGGTTCGGTTCGGTTCGGTTCGGTTCGGTTCGGTTCGGTTCGGTTCGGTTCGGTTCGGTTCGGTTCGGTTCGGTTCGGTTCGGTTCGGTTCGGTTCGGTTCGGTTCGGTTCGGTTCGGTTCGGTTCGGTTCGGTTCGGTTCGGTTCGGTTCGGTTCGGTTCGGTTCGGTTCGGTTCGGTTCGGTTCGGTTCGGTTCGGTTCGGTTCGGTTCGGTTCGGTTCGGTTCGGTTCGGTTCGGTTCGGTTCGGTTCGGTTCGGTTCGGTTCGGTTCGGTTCGGTTCGGTTCGGTTCGGTTCGGTTCGGTTCGGTTCGGTTCGGTTCGGTTCGGTTCGGTTCGGTTCGGTTCGGTTCGGTTCGGTTCGGTTCGGTTCGGTTCGGTTCGGTTCGGTTCGGTTCGGTTCGGTTCGGTTCGGTTCGGTTCGGTTCGGTTCGGTTCGGTTCGGTTCGGTTCGGTTCGGTTCGGTTCGGTTCGGTTCGGTTCGGTTCGGTTCGGTTCGGTTCGGTTCGGTTCGGTTCGGTTCGATTCGGTTCGATTCGATTCGGTTCGGTTCGGTTCGGTTCGGTTCGGTTCGGTTCGGTTCGGTTCGGTTCGGTTCGGTTCGGTTCGGTTCGGTTCGGTTCGGTTCGGTTCGGTTCGGTTCGGTTCGGTTCGGTTCGGTTCGGTTCGGTTCGGTTCGGTTCGGTTCGGTTCGGTTCGGTTCGGTTCGGTTCGGTTCGGTTCGGTTCGGTTCGGTTCGGTTCGGTTAGGTTAGGTTAGGTTAGGTTAGGTTAGGTTCGGTTAGGTTAGGTTAGGTTAGGTTAGGTTAGGTTAGGTTAGGTTAGGTTAGGTTAGGTTAGGTTAGGTTAGGTTAGGTTAGGTTAGGTTAGGTTAGGTTAGGTTAGGTTAGGTTAGGTTAGGTTAGGTTAGGTTAGGTTAGGTTAGGTTAGGTTAGGTTAGGTTAGGTTAGGTTAGGTTAGGTTAGGTTAGGTTAGGTTAGGTTAGGTTAGGTTAGGTTAGGTTAGGTTAGGTTAGGTTAGGTTAGGTTAGGTTAGGTTAGGTTAGGTTAGGTTAGGTTAGGTTAGGTTAGGTTAGGTTAGGTTAGGTTAGGTTAGGTTAGGTTAGGTTAGGTTAGGTTAGGTTAGGTTAGGTTAGGTTAGGTTAGGTTAGGTTAGGTTAGGTTAGGTTAGGTTAGGTTAGGTTAGGTTAGGTTAGGTTAGGTTAGGTTAGGTTAGGTTAGGTTAGGTTAGGTTAGGTTAGGTTAGGTTAGGTTAGGTTAGGTTAGGTTAGGTTAGGTTAGGTTAGGTTAGGTTAGGTTAGGTTAGGTTAGGTTAGGTTAGGTTAGGTTAGGTTAGGTTAGGTTAGGTTAGGTTAGGTTAGGTTAGGTTAGGTTAGGTTAGGTTAGGTTAGGTTAGGTTAGGTTAGGTTAGGTTAGGTTAGGTTAGGTTAGGTTAGGTTAGGTTAGGTTAGGTTAGGTTAGGTTAGGTTAGGTTAGGTTAGGTTAGGTTAGGTTAGGTTAGGTTAGGTTAGGTTAGGTTAGGTTAGGTTAGGTTAGGTTAGGTTAGGTTAGGTTAGGTTAGGTTAGGTTAGGTTAGGTTAGGTTAGGTTAGGTTAGGTTAGGTTAGGTTAGGTTAGGTTAGGTTAGGTTAGGTTAGGTTAGGTTAGGTTAGGTTAGGTTAGGTTAGGTTAGGTTAGGTTAGGTTAGGTTAGGTTAGGTTAGGTTAGGTTAGGTTAGGTTAGGTTAGGTTAGGTTAGGTTAGGTTAGGTTAGGTTAGGTTAGGTTAGGTTAGGTTAGGTTAGGTTAGGTTAGGTTAGGTTAGGTTAGGTTAGGTTAGGTTAGGTTAGGTTAGGTTAGGTTAGGTTAGGTTAGGTTAGGTTAGGTTAGGTTAGGTTAGGTTAGGTTAGGTTAGGTTAGGTTAGGTTAGGTTAGGTTAGGTTAGGTTAGGTTAGGTTAGGTTAGGTTAGGTTAGGTTAGGTTAGGTTAGGTTAGGTTAGGTTAGGTTAGGTTAGGTTAGGTTAGGTTAGGTTAGGTTAGGTTAGGTTAGGTTAGGTTAGGTTAGGTTAGGTTAGGTTAGGTTAGGTTAGGTTAGGTTAGGTTAGGTTAGGTTAGGTTAGGTTAGGTTAGGTTAGGTTAGGTTAGGTTAGGTTAGGTTAGGTTAGGTTAGGTTAGGTTAGGTTAGGTTAGGTTAGGTTAGGTTAGGTTAGGTTAGGTTAGGTTAGGTTAGGTTAGGTTAGGTTAGGTTAGGTTAGGTTAGGTTAGGTTAGGTTAGGTTAGGTTAGGTTAGGTTAGGTTAGGTTAGGTTAGGTTAGGTTAGGTTAGGTTAGGTTAGGTTAGGTTAGGTTAGGTTAGGTTAGGTTAGGTTAGGTTAGGTTAGGTTAGGTTAGGTTAGGTTAGGTTAGGTTAGGTTAGGTTAGGTTAGGTTAGGTTAGGTTAGGTTAGGTTAGGTTAGGTTAGGTTAGGTTAGGTTAGGTTAGGTTAGGTTAGGTTAGGTTAGGTTAGGTTAGGTTAGGTTAGGTTAGGTTAGGTTAGGTTAGGTTAGGTTAGGTTAGGTTAGGTTAGGTTAGGTTAGGTTAGGTTAGGTTAGGTTAGGTTAGGTTAGGTTAGGTTAGGTTAGGTTAGGTTAGGTTAGGTTAGGTTAGGTTAGGTTAGGTTAGGTTAGGTTAGGTTAGGTTAGGTTAGGTTAGGTTAGGTTAGGTTAGGTTAGGTTAGGTTAGGTTAGGTTAGGTTAGGTTAGGTTAGGTTAGGTTAGGTTAGGTTAGGTTAGGTTAGGTTAGGTTAGGTTAGGTTAGGTTAGGTTAGGTTAGGTTAGGTTAGGTTAGGTTAGGTTAGGTTAGGTTAGGTTAGGTTAGGTTAGGTTAGGTTAGGTTAGGTTAGGTTAGGTTAGGTTAGGTTAGGTTAGGTTAGGTTAGGTTAGGTTAGGTTAGGTTAGGTTAGGTTAGGTTAGGTTAGGTTAGGTTAGGTTAGGTTAGGTTAGGTTAGGTTAGGTTAGGTTAGGTTAGGTTAGGTTAGGTTAGGTTAGGTTAGGTTAGGTTAGGTTAGGTTAGGTTAGGTTAGGTTAGGTTAGGTTAGGTTAGGTTAGGTTAGGTTAGGTTAGGTTAGGTTAGGTTAGGTTAGGTTAGGTTAGGTTAGGTTAGGTTAGGTTAGGTTAGGTTAGGTTAGGTTAGGTTAGGTTAGGTTAGGTTAGGTTAGGTTAGGTTAGGTTAGGTTAGGTTAGGTTAGGTTAGGTTAGGTTAGGTTAGGTTAGGTTAGGTTAGGTTAGGTTAGGTTAGGTTAGGTTAGGTTAGGTTAGGTTAGGTTAGGTTAGGTTAGGTTAGGTTAGGTTAGGTTAGGTTAGGTTAGGTTAGGTTAGGTTAGGTTAGGTTAGGTTAGGTTAGGTTAGGTTAGGTTAGGTTAGGTTAGGTTAGGTTAGGTTAGGTTAGGTTAGGTTAGGTTAGGTTAGGTTAGGTTAGGTTAGGTTAGGTTAGGTTAGGTTAGGTTAGGTTAGGTTAGGTTAGGTTAGGTTAGGTTAGGTTAGGTTAGGTTAGGTTAGGTTAGGTTAGGTTAGGTTAGGTTAGGTTAGGTTAGGTTAGGTTAGGTTAGGTTAGGTTAGGTTAGGTTAGGTTAGGTTAGGTTAGGTTAGGTTAGGTTAGGTTAGGTTAGGTTAGGTTAGGTTAGGTTAGGTTAGGTTAGGTTAGGTTAGGTTAGGTTAGGTTAGGTTAGGTTAGGTTAGGTTAGGTTAGGTTAGGTTAGGTTAGGTTAGGTTAGGTTAGGTTAGGTTAGGTTAGGTTAGGTTAGGTTAGGTTAGGTTAGGTTAGGTTAGGTTAGGTTAGGTTAGGTTAGGTTAGGTTAGGTTAGGTTAGGTTAGGTTAGGTTAGGTTAGGTTAGGTTAGGTTAGGTTAGGTTAGGTTAGGTTAGGTTAGGTTAGGTTAGGTTAGGTTAGGTTAGGTTAGGTTAGGTTAGGTTAGGTTAGGTTAGGTTAGGTTAGGTTAGGTTAGGTTAGGTTAGGTTAGGTTAGGTTAGGTTAGGTTAGGTTAGGTTAGGTTAGGTTAGGTTAGGTTAGGTTAGGTTAGGTTAGGTTAGGTTAGGTTAGGTTAGGTTAGGTTAGGTTAGGTTAGGTTAGGTTAGGTTAGGTTAGGTTAGGTTAGGTTAGGTTAGGTTAGGTTAGGTTAGGTTAGGTTAGGTTAGGTTAGGTTAGGTTAGGTTAGGTTAGGTTAGGTTAGGTTAGGTTAGGTTAGGTTAGGTTAGGTTAGGTTAGGTTAGGTTAGGTTAGGTTAGGTTAGGTTAGGTTAGGTTAGGTTAGGTTAGGTTAGGTTAGGTTAGGTTAGGTTAGGTTAGGTTAGGTTAGGTTAGGTTAGGTTAGGTTAGGTTAGGTTAGGTTAGGTTAGGTTAGGTTAGGTTAGGTTAGGTTAGGTTAGGTTAGGTTAGGTTAGGTTAGGTTAGGTTAGGTTAGGTTAGGTTAGGTTAGGTTAGGTTAGGTTAGGTTAGGTTAGGTTAGGTTAGGTTAGGTTAGGTTAGGTTAGGTTAGGTTAGGTTAGGTTAGGTTAGGTTAGGTTAGGTTAGGTTAGGTTAGGTTAGGTTAGGTTAGGTTAGGTTAGGTTAGGTTAGGTTAGGTTAGGTTAGGTTAGGTTAGGTTAGGTTAGGTTAGGTTAGGTTAGGTTAGGTTAGGTTAGGTTAGGTTAGGTTAGGTTAGGTTAGGTTAGGTTAGGTTAGGTTAGGTTAGGTTAGGTTAGGTTAGGTTAGGTTAGGTTAGGTTAGGTTAGGTTAGGTTAGGTTAGGTTAGGTTAGGTTAGGTTAGGTTAGGTTAGGTTAGGTTAGGTTAGGTTAGGTTAGGTTAGGTTAGGTTAGGTTAGGTTAGGTTAGGTTAGGTTAGGTTAGGTTAGGTTAGGTTAGGTTAGGTTAGGTTAGGTTAGGTTAGGTTAGGTTAGGTTAGGTTAGGTTAGGTTAGGTTAGGTTAGGTTAGGTTAGGTTAGGTTAGGTTAGGTTAGGTTAGGTTAGGTTAGGTTAGGTTAGGTTAGGTTAGGTTAGGTTAGGTTAGGTTAGGTTAGGTTAGGTTAGGTTAGGTTAGGTTAGGTTAGGTTAGGTTAGGTTAGGTTAGGTTAGGTTAGGTTAGGTTAGGTTAGGTTAGGTTAGGTTAGGTTAGGTTAGGTTAGGTTAGGTTAGGTTAGGTTAGGTTAGGTTAGGTTAGGTTAGGTTAGGTTAGGTTAGGTTAGGTTAGGTTAGGTTAGGTTAGGTTAGGTTAGGTTAGGTTAGGTTAGGTTAGGTTAGGTTAGGTTAGGTTAGGTTAGGTTAGGTTAGGTTAGGTTAGGTTAGGTTAGGTTAGGTTAGGTTAGGTTAGGTTAGGTTAGGTTAGGTTAGGTTAGGTTAGGTTAGGTTAGGTTAGGTTAGGTTAGGTTAGGTTAGGTTAGGTTAGGTTAGGTTAGGTTAGGTTAGGTTAGGTTAGGTTAGGTTAGGTTAGGTTAGGTTAGGTTAGGTTAGGTTAGGTTAGGTTAGGTTAGGTTAGGTTAGGTTAGGTTAGGTTAGGTTAGGTTAGGTTAGGTTAGGTTAGGTTAGGTTAGGTTAGGTTAGGTTAGGTTAGGTTAGGTTAGGTTAGGTTAGGTTAGGTTAGGTTAGGTTAGGTTAGGTTAGGTTAGGTTAGGTTAGGTTAGGTTAGGTTAGGTTAGGTTAGGTTAGGTTAGGTTAGGTTAGGTTAGGTTAGGTTAGGTTAGGTTAGGTTAGGTTAGGTTAGGTTAGGTTAGGTTAGGTTAGGTTAGGTTAGGTTAGGTTAGGTTAGGTTAGGTTAGGTTAGGTTAGGTTAGGTTAGGTTAGGTTAGGTTAGGTTAGGTTAGGTTAGGTTAGGTTAGGTTAGGTTAGGTTAGGTTAGGTTAGGTTAGGTTAGGTTAGGTTAGGTTAGGTTAGGTTAGGTTAGGTTAGGTTAGGTTAGGTTAGGTTAGGTTAGGTTAGGTTAGGTTAGGTTAGGTTAGGTTAGGTTAGGTTAGGTTAGGTTAGGTTAGGTTAGGTTAGGTTAGGTTAGGTTAGGTTAGGTTAGGTTAGGTTAGGTTAGGTTAGGTTAGGTTAGGTTAGGTTAGGTTAGGTTAGGTTAGGTTAGGTTAGGTTAGGTTAGGTTAGGTTAGGTTAGGTTAGGTTAGGTTAGGTTAGGTTAGGTTAGGTTAGGTTAGGTTAGGTTAGGTTAGGTTAGGTTAGGTTAGGTTAGGTTAGGTTAGGTTAGGTTAGGTTAGGTTAGGTTAGGTTAGGTTAGGTTAGGTTAGGTTAGGTTAGGTTAGGTTAGGTTAGGTTAGGTTAGGTTAGGTTAGGTTAGGTTAGGTTAGGTTAGGTTAGGTTAGGTTAGGTTAGGTTAGGTTAGGTTAGGTTAGGTTAGGTTAGGTTAGGTTAGGTTAGGTTAGGTTAGGTTAGGTTAGGTTAGGTTAGGTTAGGTTAGGTTAGGTTAGGTTAGGTTAGGTTAGGTTAGGTTAGGTTAGGTTAGGTTAGGTTAGGTTAGGTTAGGTTAGGTTAGGTTAGGTTAGGTTAGGTTAGGTTAGGTTAGGTTAGGTTAGGTTAGGTTAGGTTAGGTTAGGTTAGGTTAGGTTAGGTTAGGTTAGGTTAGGTTAGGTTAGGTTAGGTTAGGTTAGGTTAGGTTAGGTTAGGTTAGGTTAGGTTAGGTTAGGTTAGGTTAGGTTAGGTTAGGTTAGGTTAGGTTAGGTTAGGTTAGGTTAGGTTAGGTTAGGTTAGGTTAGGTTAGGTTAGGTTAGGTTAGGTTAGGTTAGGTTAGGTTAGGTTAGGTTAGGTTAGGTTAGGTTAGGTTAGGTTAGGTTAGGTTAGGTTAGGTTAGGTTAGGTTAGGTTAGGTTAGGTTAGGTTAGGTTAGGTTAGGTTAGGTTAGGTTAGGTTAGGTTAGGTTAGGTTAGGTTAGGTTAGGTTAGGTTAGGTTAGGTTAGGTTAGGTTAGGTTAGGTTAGGTTAGGTTAGGTTAGGTTAGGTTAGGTTAGGTTAGGTTAGGTTAGGTTAGGTTAGGTTAGGTTAGGTTAGGTTAGGTTAGGTTAGGTTAGGTTAGGTTAGGTTAGGTTAGGTTAGGTTAGGTTAGGTTAGGTTAGGTTAGGTTAGGTTAGGTTAGGTTAGGTTAGGTTAGGTTAGGTTAGGTTAGGTTAGGTTAGGTTAGGTTAGGTTAGGTTAGGTTAGGTTAGGTTAGGTTAGGTTAGGTTAGGTTAGGTTAGGTTAGGTTAGGTTAGGTTAGGTTAGGTTAGGTTAGGTTAGGTTAGGTTAGGTTAGGTTAGGTTAGGTTAGGTTAGGTTAGGTTAGGTTAGGTTAGGTTAGGTTAGGTTAGGTTAGGTTAGGTTAGGTTAGGTTAGGTTAGGTTAGGTTAGGTTAGGTTAGGTTAGGTTAGGTTAGGTTAGGTTAGGTTAGGTTAGGTTAGGTTAGGTTAGGTTAGGTTAGGTTAGGTTAGGTTAGGTTAGGTTAGGTTAGGTTAGGTTAGGTTAGGTTAGGTTAGGTTAGGTTAGGTTAGGTTAGGTTAGGTTAGGTTAGGTTAGGTTAGGTTAGGTTAGGTTAGGTTAGGTTAGGTTAGGTTAGGTTAGGTTAGGTTAGGTTAGGTTAGGTTAGGTTAGGTTAGGTTAGGTTAGGTTAGGTTAGGTTAGGTTAGGTTAGGTTAGGTTAGGTTAGGTTAGGTTAGGTTAGGTTAGGTTAGGTTAGGTTAGGTTAGGTTAGGTTAGGTTAGGTTAGGTTAGGTTAGGTTAGGTTAGGTTAGGTTAGGTTAGGTTAGGTTAGGTTAGGTTAGGTTAGGTTAGGTTAGGTTAGGTTAGGTTAGGTTAGGTTAGGTTAGGTTAGGTTAGGTTAGGTTAGGTTAGGTTAGGTTAGGTTAGGTTAGGTTAGGTTAGGTTAGGTTAGGTTAGGTTAGGTTAGGTTAGGTTAGGTTAGGTTAGGTTAGGTTAGGTTAGGTTAGGTTAGGTTAGGTTAGGTTAGGTTAGGTTAGGTTAGGTTAGGTTAGGTTAGGTTAGGTTAGGTTAGGTTAGGTTAGGTTAGGTTAGGTTAGGTTAGGTTAGGTTAGGTTAGGTTAGGTTAGGTTAGGTTAGGTTAGGTTAGGTTAGGTTAGGTTAGGTTAGGTTAGGTTAGGTTAGGTTAGGTTAGGTTAGGTTAGGTTAGGTTAGGTTAGGTTAGGTTAGGTTAGGTTAGGTTAGGTTAGGTTAGGTTAGGTTAGGTTAGGTTAGGTTAGGTTAGGTTAGGTTAGGTTAGGTTAGGTTAGGTTAGGTTAGGTTAGGTTAGGTTAGGTTAGGTTAGGTTAGGTTAGGTTAGGTTAGGTTAGGTTAGGTTAGGTTAGGTTAGGTTAGGTTAGGTTAGGTTAGGTTAGGTTAGGTTAGGTTAGGTTAGGTTAGGTTAGGTTAGGTTAGGTTAGGTTAGGTTAGGTTAGGTTAGGTTAGGTTAGGTTAGGTTAGGTTAGGTTAGGTTAGGTTAGGTTAGGTTAGGTTAGGTTAGGTTAGGTTAGGTTAGGTTAGGTTAGGTTAGGTTAGGTTAGGTTAGGTTAGGTTAGGTTAGGTTAGGTTAGGTTAGGTTAGGTTAGGTTAGGTTAGGTTAGGTTAGGTTAGGTTAGGTTAGGTTAGGTTAGGTTAGGTTAGGTTAGGTTAGGTTAGGTTAGGTTAGGTTAGGTTAGGTTAGGTTAGGTTAGGTTAGGTTAGGTTAGGTTAGGTTAGGTTAGGTTAGGTTAGGTTAGGTTAGGTTAGGTTAGGTTAGGTTAGGTTAGGTTAGGTTAGGTTAGGTTAGGTTAGGTTAGGTTAGGTTAGGTTAGGTTAGGTTAGGTTAGGTTAGGTTAGGTTAGGTTAGGTTAGGTTAGGTTAGGTTAGGTTAGGTTAGGTTAGGTTAGGTTAGGTTAGGTTAGGTTAGGTTAGGTTAGGTTAGGTTAGGTTAGGTTAGGTTAGGTTAGGTTAGGTTAGGTTAGGTTAGGTTAGGTTAGGTTAGGTTAGGTTAGGTTAGGTTAGGTTAGGTTAGGTTAGGTTAGGTTAGGTTAGGTTAGGTTAGGTTAGGTTAGGTTAGGTTAGGTTAGGTTAGGTTAGGTTAGGTTAGGTTAGGTTAGGTTAGGTTAGGTTAGGTTAGGTTAGGTTAGGTTAGGTTAGGTTAGGTTAGGTTAGGTTAGGTTAGGTTAGGTTAGGTTAGGTTAGGTTAGGTTAGGTTAGGTTAGGTTAGGTTAGGTTAGGTTAGGTTAGGTTAGGTTAGGTTAGGTTAGGTTAGGTTAGGTTAGGTTAGGAGATCGTGCAGGTAGAAAGAAGCAGAATCGGATTAACCTTAGC